>RCUC01141121.1:0-43074 GCA_003697995.1 Taxidea taxus jeffersonii
GCATGGGGTTCTCTGCTCAGCAGGGAGCCTGCTTCCCCCTCTCTCTCTGCCTGCCTCTCTGCCTACTTGTGATTTCTGTCAAATAAATAAATAAAATCTTAAAAAAAAAAAAAGAAACATAATGTGTGAAAATGGCAAGTTATGGAAGACTATGGTATGCCATTTTATAAAGTTCAAAAAACTCAAGTAATATATAACAGTCATATATACTTGTGATTAAATTTTCCTAAAAACCTGTGAGAATGGTAAACATTAAAATCAAGTAACTATTACTTTTAGGGTGTCAGTGGGGGATAAGGCAGGAAAGGAACACAAAGACAGCTACAGTTTTAGTAAACTAGTTGTTTTTGTTTTTTTTAAGTTGGGGGATTGAGTGGGGTCATAGGTATTTTATTTCTTAGCTCACTTGTACTTTTTTTAAAGAGAGAGAGAAAAAGGGAGAGAGAGAGGGAAGGGGCAGAGGGAGAGTGAGAGAATTTCAAGTATTCTCCATATGCCCAGTACAGTGCCTGACATGGGGTTCAGTCTCATGACCCTGAGATCATGACCTGAGCTGAAATAAAAAATCGGGTGTTTAACCAACTGAACCACCAGGTCCCCACTTGTACATATTCTTCATATGGAATATAACCTTACATATTATAATTTGGAGAAAAAATATATTTTCTCCTTCAACTCACTCAACCACCCATTTTCCTTCCTCAGAGCCTTGTTAAATAAATTGTAGAGCAGCCATACAATAGAGTATAGTGCAACTATTATAAAAGAACAAAGCAACCCTATATATTCTGAATGGAATGACAACTGGATTGTATTGTTAAGTGTGTGTATAATGCTACAATTTGCATTAAAGCACATGCACACATTTGAGTCAGCCATCTCTGTAAGGTTACTTAGAAACTGGCTCTCATGAGTTCTTGACTCTGGATGTGACTTACGGAAGTCACATTTTTTAAAAAATTGACCCAGCTACATGTAGAAAGTGAGGTGATGCAGTGATGGGGTGGGCGTGCAAGGAAAGGACATTAAAAAATCAGGGAAAACAGAGACCAGCTGGTAAACCATCACAGGTATAAACATAAGGGAACCAGGTCTGGAGAAGGGTGATGGCAGTGGGATTATAAACTAAAGAGCGTAAGGGAGTGAAATAAATGTTTTGACACTGTAAATGGTTGAACAGTTCATTCTGCCTAACTACCCTTGCCAAAACCTAGTAGTCTATAGTCATATAAAACTGCATTTTTAATCTACTAAATGCAATTTATTTTATTATCCTATGTAAGACCTGTTAAATTCAGGGTATAGTCATGGAATGTCACCACACAGATGGTCTTCAGAAGGTTTTGTGGAATCTCCTTTTGCATTAAAGCCACAAATGGAGAAGAAATCTCTACAAAATCTGAAATTCCTCCTGATTTACCCTACATAAATCACTTTTAACCTTTAACCCTGAGAAAGATTTAATTGATAAGACTTCTATGAGATTATAAAAATGTTTGCCCTACCAATGTGCCCTATGTAGCAATGCCAAAAATACCCTCCTAACTGAATATTCTAAGAGAAAATAGTTTTAAGGTGGAAAGTAGATTTCACAGGATTTATTCTTTTGACACCTGTAATTAAACTTTATTAAAACATTATAAACCTTTTCTTCTACCCAGTTATATTATGATGATAGGAATTTTTGCATATGTGTTATATCTGCAGTTGTGAATTCTTGATTTTTCTGAAATTGTCCCATCAATTATTGTTATGTCTGTATTTTTACTCAGTTTTAGTAAAATCTGCCAGGAACCTGAAATAAAATAGTCCCACCCCACTTCCCCATCCCTTCATTCTTCTGCACTTCTTGCCCTCATTACTCTTCCTGCAGTTGCTCTTTTTGCCAAAATGAAGCCCGGAGCTAGTTGTGTGCAGACAATATTGATTGTAGTGTTATGTGTGTAACTCTGCTGTCCTATTTTTCTGCACCTCAGTTGGAGTAGTCCCTCTTGCCAGTACAAACTAATTACTTCTTGTTGAAGTCCCTGAGTCTTTGAACATCTGTTGTCCTTTATGTCATCTATGGGACTCAGAAAAGATCCACTTGAAGTTTTTTCTCTCATACCACAGGGATTTTCTAAAACTTGTGTTATTTCCTGTGACCCAGAGATTGTTTCATTTTCCTACAAGAGGAGGAAAAAAAGGGATCTAAATGCTTCCTGTGATTGCATAAAGGTTATTTTAGGAACTAAAATCTGGGTGTTTTTTTTTCCCATTACATCCTATTTTCCTTGTTCGAGATTTATAGGGAATGTTAGGTCATGTTTATGCCTTTGCACCAAGGAAGTGTTTCTTCTACTGACTAGAAAGTTTTAAAGTAAATATTCTGTGACCCTTTAGTTCAAATTCCAGGCTCAATGTGTTTTTTGAAAGAGGAAAAAACATGGCTCTGAACCTAGCTCCTTATTCTTTAGTGTTCAGACTGTCACTTGAAACACTTAACATTATTTAGTCTCCTTCCACACCAACCAGTTTTTATAACTAGTGTGCCTAAATCACCAACAAGCAAAAATATCAAAACCTTTCATTAGTTTATGTCTTTTTGTGTTGAGGAGAGAAAAGTTTTTACTGACTTGAATTAGCGACTAATTGTTTCCTGTTGAATCAGGGAGATTTCTTATCCTTTCTGGGGAGGAATTTTTGTATAAACAAGATTTTTGTATCTGCCTAAGGCTTCCAGTTAATTACATTTTGCAAGGAATATAAAAAATGGAGATTCATTATAATCACTTCCTGTTAGTAGAGAATAAGACACAGGAGCTATTAAGTCAAGTTGCTTTTTTTATAAAATGGGGTGCTGGAAAGAGAAGAAAATCTGCCATCTAAGCATTTTGTCTGGAACCTGTATAATCCACTTTTATTTCTGAATGATGGCTTTATTGCCATGCTTTTTAGAACACTTTAGTGTCCTGAGCTTTTAGAAACAAGTGTGGATATGACTTGCTTGCATATTTTCTAAGAACTTATTTTCCAAAAGCAGAATAGATGATGCCATTTCAGTTCTGGTTTCACTTCACAAAATTCTGTTCATAAAAACCCCTGTTGCAAACTAATTTTCCTTGACAGTTCACAGCAACCTTAACATGCTATTATCTTAAGGCATAAGTGAAGGAGTTATCAATTCCCATGTAAATAAGAGCATTAGCTTCCATCTTCAAAATTGGTTTGAGGAAGGAGGTGAGGGTTGATTTCCTGATGATAAAAGAGAGCCAACTGTGGGGGGAACCTCCTTTGGTATAGTTAATTTGTCTGTGCTGGAGGGTGCCTGGGTGGCTCAGTTGTTTAGCGTCTGCCTTCAGCTCAGGTCATGATCCTGGAGTCCTGGGATGGAGTCCCCCATCCGGCTCCCTGCTCAGTGGGGAGTCTACTTCTCCCTCTGCCCCTCCCCCTGCTTATGCTTGTTCTCTCGCTCTCAAAAATAAATAACTAAAATCTTAAAAAAAATTTATCTGTGCTGGAATGTGTCATACCAATGTGAACTTCTTTCTATCTATTTTCATATATTGGTAAGCCTAAGGTACCCTTTTTTTTTCAGGTGGAAGAAACAGGTTTAGAAAAGGAAAATGTACCCAAAGAAATTCAGGAGTCATGATAAGCTTTTATTAGCTGAAACAGTCCTCAGTATTAAGTGGAAATCAACTGATGTGAGTAAGATGCTATTCATATTGCCCTATGTTATCCATCAGAATTTCTTTGCTTTACTCACCAAAGACCTTGATATGAATTTGAAGGGAAATTTTAATTCAAACATAGCTATACCAGGTAAGTTAGAATAAATGTAAGTGGCATCCTTGTTGAGTTAAATATTAATGAAGAATATCACTTTGGCTCATTTCTTTTATTCACTTACTCTTTCTCTCCTCTGAAAGATTTTATTTTATGACTTTAAAGAAATACTGCCTTTTCCCAACTCCATTGCTCTGGTTTCTAAAAAATAATGATTGAGGGAAGCACTCAAGAGAGGTTGGCATCTGGGAGGAATAAGGAGTGTGCCTCTGGTTTCCCCACCATGGAGGGTGGTGGGAAGGAAGTATACAGTGCTTGAAGTGATTAAATTTGCTGGGCCATCTGGTCATCAGGAAAAGGCTGTGTTTTCAATTTCACTGTGAATGAGGAGAGGCTTATTAAGGAAGGAGAGCATTTAGTCTAAGGAAAATTGAAATCATAGTTTATTTTTACCTCTAAGAGCTTCAGCTTTCTTAATTATAGAAAGAAAGGTCACTTGGGGGAGACCCTGACTGTTTAATGATGCTATTGTATAAGTTACTGGGGAGACTTGAAGGATGGTCTGGGAAGGTGAGCGAACACACAAGGGTAGTTACTTAGAATGGAGTCACGCCAGTCCCCTAAAGTCCCTCCCCATCCCCATACAATCTTTATGAAAGTAAGAAAATGAGCAAAAAGGGTTAAATTTTTCTCAAGCCAAGGAAAGAACTCAGAGTTCCTGGTTCCTTAAAGTTTACTGCCAGAGTCTCTGATGCAGATATCTGTTGGAAAGCCATGAATCAAGTGTAACTGATGAACATCCATCCAAACTTCTATTTATTGAATTATCTCATGCTTTAAAAGTAAAAACCAAGTTCATGTTTTATTTACCATTTTTTAAATAAAGCACTAGGTTCAAGAGAAGCTGTAGAGGGAAAGTCAAGGATAGGAAAAGAAATCAATGCACAAAGCATGTATCTGCACTAAACATTGAAATTGGAAGAGAGAGGGCAATGGACAATGGTATGCAAAAAATTAAGAGTTTGGATGTGAGTCCATCTGTTGCCACCTGCTGCTGGCTCTGTCATCTTTGCAGGTGATTAATACAGTTCTCTGATGCTACCTGAATCAAGTCTAGAAAGCTCAAATTCTGGGATGTGATTGGGATTGTGTGGTCTGAAATTTTTTAAAGGATTTGTAGAACCTGCAGTTCCACAGAAAAGTGCAATTTGTTTCATTCAAGATGTACCTAAGCACTGAGTGTAGGAAGAAATTTTCCTGATCTTTTAAGAGACTATTGCTCAGATGGTCTTTGGTTTTTTAAGAGTGCTTGTCAAGGTGAGGATTCATTTGGCTTCCTTATAAACTGCCAGCATGGAGAAAGACAAGTGGGGTGAGAAGTGGATTGTCCTTCCAAGAAGGGCAAGAAGCATGGAGTATGCAAAGCTTGAAGGCTGAGAGCTTAGTCAACTTCCAGACCACAGACAAGGAGGTCAGTGTGGTTGGAGTAGGGCTGAGGAGAGGTGAGCTAGAAAGGTGCAAAGGGCCAGGTCACGAAGAGCTTCCCTCCACGTGAAGGTAACTTTCTCTGCAGATGACAAGGAGCCACTAGAAAACGTTAGCAGGCAGCCCTGCCTGTCTCCTGATGCCTTGGCTCTTCTTTGTTCCAGGCCCCATGCTCATGGAGTGTACTGCTTTAATGTGTAGCTCTTGAGCCCCAAAGGTTTTTTACTTTCCACATTCTCTGCCTTCAGGTCTCTGACTTTGTTCTAATTTATATCCGCTCTGCATTTGAAATCTTAAACTCTCCCAACTCTGAATGTAGTAACTTAACCGTCCTTTCTGTTCTCATGTTCCCTTTACCCTCACAAAGTTGCTTGTCAGGACTTCCAATGCCTTGATGTCTCTTAACTCAGTCCTTCCCCTCTCTCTGGACTTACCTTCTCTGGATTCTCCAGAGAAACAGAACTCATAGGGTATGACTATGTATAGGTAGATAGAAAGGTGGATGTAGCTAAATCTACTTATCTATCTATTGATTGAGAGATTATGTATCTTTATTATTGAAGTTATCAATTGAAATACAATATTGGTTTGAGGTGTACAATATAGTGGCACTACCAAATATTGACCATGGTAAGTGTAGTTACCATTTGTCATTTTACAAAATTATTATAGTATTATTTACTATATTCCTGGCTATCCTTTACATCCCCATGACTTAATTATTTTCTTAACTGGAAATTTGTACCTCTTAATCCCCTTTATCAACTTCCCCATCCTCTTTCCCCTCTGGCAACCACCAGTTTGTTCTCTATATTTAAGAATTCGTTTCTGTTTTGTTTAGCATAGGTCCATTCATGTTGTTGCAAATGGCAAGATCTCATTCTTTTCTTTTATGACCAAATAATATTTGATGGATACTTCAGTTGCTTCCATATCTGGCTATTGTAAATAATGCTGCAATGAACATAGGGCACATTTATCTTTATCTTTTTTGTTAGTGTTTTTATTTTCTTGGGTAAATACCTAGAACTGGAATTGCTGAATTGTATGTTATTTGTTTTTAATTTTTGAGGAACCTCATACTGGTTTACATAGTGGGTGTAGCAATTTACATTTTCCCCACCATTGCAGAAGTATTCCCTTTTCTCTACATCCTTTGCCAGTACTTGTTATTCCTTGTGTTTTGATCCTAGCAATTGTGACAGTGTGAAGTGGTATCTCATTGTGGTTTTAATTAGCATTTCTCTGATGATTAGTCATATTGAGCATCTTTTCATGTGTCTGTTGGCCATCTCACTGTCATCTTTGGAAAAATGTTTAGTCAGGTCCTCTGACCATTTTTTTAAATTTTATTTAAACATATAATGTAACCCCACCCCCCTCTCCCAGCACCCCTCCCCCCCACTCCCCTCAGTTTGTTTTATGTCATTAAGAGTCTCTTTTGGTTTGTCTCCCTCCTGATCCTCTGACCATTTTAATCAGACTGTTTTTTGGTGTTGAGTTCTATGGGTTCTTTATATATTTTGGATATTAACCCCCATCAGATATGTCATTTGCAAATATCTTCTCCCATTCAGCAGATTGCCTTTTGGTTTTGTTGATGGTCTCCTTTGTTATGCAAAACCTTTTTAGATTTATGTAGTCCCAACAGTTTATTTTTGCTTTTGTTTTCCTTGTATAAAGAGATGGATCCAAAAAAATATTGCTAATACCAATGTCCAAGAGTTTACTGCATATGTTTTCATTTATGAATTTTATGGTTTCAGGTTTTACATTTAGGTCTTTAATCCATTTTCAGTTTATTTTTGTATATCACTAAGAAAATAGTTGCTTTTCATTCTTTGGCATGTAGCTGTTATTTCCCCAACATCATTTATTGAAGAAAACTCTTTTTTCCCTTTGTATATTCTTTCCTCCTTTGTCAAGTTAACTGACAATATGAGCATAAATTTATTTCTGGGCTTTCTGTTCTGTTCCATTGATCTCTAGGTCCGTTTTTATGCCAGCACCATACTGTTTTGATTACTACAGTTTTGTAGTATAATTTGAAATCTGGGAGTGTGATATGTCTGGCTTTGTTCTTCTTTCTCAAAGTGGCTTTGGCAACTTAGGGTCTTTTATGGTTCCATACCAATTTTAGGATTATTTGTTCTATCCTTGAAAAATGCTCTTGATACTTTATTAGGGATTTTATTGAATCTGTAGATTGCTTAGGGTAGTATGGACATTTTAACGTTATTAATTCTTTCAATCCATGAGCGTGGTATATCTTTCCCTTTATTTATGTCATCTTCAGTTTCTTTCATCAGTGTCTTACGGTTTTCAGAGTACAGGTCTTTCACCACCTTGGTTAAATTTATTTCTAGGTATTTTATCCTTTTTTTATACAATTATAAATGGGATCATTTTCTTGATTTCTCTTGACTAATTTATTAGTGTATAGAAACAGATTTCTGTATATAAGTTTCATATCCTCCAACTTTACTGAATTCATTTATTCTAATAGGTTGTTTTTTGGGTTTTGTTTTGTTTTTGTGTGAAGACTAGGGTTTTCTATATAGTATCATGTCATCTGCAAATAGTGACAGTTTTACTTCTTCCTTACCAATTTGGATGTCCTTCCCTTCCTGCCCCCCTTCCATTCTCTCTACTTTGCTTTCTTTTTTTTCCTTGTCTGATTGCTATGGCTATGACTTCCAGTATTATGTTCCATAAAAGTGGTGAGAATGGATATTCTTGTCTTGTTTCTGATCTTAGAGATCATAGAGATCACCACTGAAGATGAAATTAGCTGTGGGTTTGCCGTGTATGTTATGTTCTCTCTATACCCACTTGATTCAGAGTTATTTTTTCTTATCATGAATGAATGTTGGATTTTGTCAAATGCTTTCTGCATCTCTTGAGATCATCATACGATTTTTATCCTTCATTTTGTTAATGTGGTATATCATGTTGATTGATTTGTATGGAGAGAGATATATTTTAAGGAATTGGCTCACACAGTTATGGATGTTAGTAAATCCAAAATCTGTAGGGTAGATTGGCAGGATGGAGACTCATGGAAGATCTGATGTTGTGATTCCAGTCAAAAGCCTGTCAGCTGGAGACCAGCAAAGAGCTGCTATGATTCAAATCCAAAAACTATTTGTGAGCAGGATTCTTTCTTCCTTAGGGAGGTCAGTCTTTTCTTGTATTCAAGTCTTCAATCAATTGAATGATTCCACATTATGGAAGACAATCTGCTTTACTTAGAGTCTATTTATTTGTTTGTTTGTTTATGTTTTTTAATGAGTTCTAAGGCGGTGATTCCTTGTAGCTCTCCTTTATTTTTTTTCAAATTTTTATTTAAATTCTAATTAGTTAACATACAGTGCAGTATTGTTTTCAGGAGTAGAATTTAGTGACTCATCACTTACATTTATTACCCAGTGCTCAACACAATAAAGTACCTTCCTTAATACTTATCCATTTTGCCCATTCCCCCACCCACCTCCTTCCAACAACCCTCAGTTTGCTCTTGTGAAGAGTCTCTTATGGTTTGTTTCCCTCTCTCTCTCTTTTTTTTCCCCTTCCTATGAGCCCAAATGTCCATCGACTGATGAATGGATAAAGAAGATGTGGTACACACACAAACACACACACACACACACACACACACACACAATGGGATATTACTCAGCCACCAAAAGGAATAAAATCTTGCCATTTGCAACAACATGGATGGAATTAGAGCATGTTATTCTAAGTGAAATAAGTCAGGCAGAGTAAGGCAAATACCATATGATTTTACACATATGTGGAATTTTAAGAAACAAAACAAATCCAAGTCCATTTATTTAAATGTTAATATCATCTAAAAACCTTCCCACAGAAACATCCAGTATGATGTTTATCTAAATATCTTGGCTGCCCAATCAAGTTAAAACATAAAAGCAAACATCACACCTACCTGTCTTCTCTAACCATGAATGGGTCAAATGGCTTCTCCCTTACCCCCTTACCTTGTTGTATAACTATCATACCTGCTTTATTAGTGGCAAAGTTTCTATCACTCCTACAATCTGCTTCTACTCCTGAAACTGTTCAGCAACACTGAAGAAATCCATGCACTTGTGTATAATGGCCCTACAAGCTAGTGTTCTCAGCTTCAGTGAGGTCCTCAGGGCTGCTTGTGTGTGTATCCCTGGCCAATTCCCTCTCCATTCCCACAGAGACTCTGTCAGACCTCTACAGTTATAGAGACTCCTTTATACATCCCAATCTCTCTCTCTCAGCAGATGAACTTACCTGTTACAATGCAGTGAAAACTGTGGGGTTTAAAGATTTTATTTATTTATTTGATAGACAGAGATCATACAAGTAGGCAGAGAGGCAGGCAGAGAGGGGAGGGAAGAAGCAGGCTCCCTGCCGAGCAGAGAGCCCGATGCGGGACTCGATCCCAGGACGCTGGGATCATGACCTGAGCCGAAGGCAGCGGCTTAACCCACTGAGCCACCCAGGTGTCCCAAACTGTGGGGTTTAAACATGAACCACCTCAGCTTGCTGCTCTTCCTCCCTGTCTGAACCATCTGAATGAGAATGTTGGTAGCAGGTAAGGGGCCAACAGGTATATACACTTTGTCTTCAGAATTCATCCAGGGTGACTGTGCCTCTAACCCCCTACCTAGGACTCTTTGAAGGTCATGACCACCTGCCTTCTGATTTCACCTGCCTCCTCTCCATAGTAGTCCACTCCATCTTTCAACTTCCCTCACCTACTCAATGCCTGCTTTCAGCTCCTCTCCCTGACAACAACTTGGGGTGGTGGATCCTAATAGGATTTAGAAATGGTAGAACGTGGTATCTGGATGTGGTTGGACAGATGGTACCAGTCATGGAGACATAACAATAGGAAGAGGAGCAGGGTGTTTTAAAAGGAAGATGATAAATGATTTTGGTCATAGTAAGTCTCGGGTGCCTGTGGAACATGTATAACCACTGTGACCTCTTAAAGGGTTTTTATTAGGCCTGACTCCCTCCCTCCAGGCCATGTGAGTTCATTTTTCATCGTACAGTTTGCTAAAACCAAAGGAACAATGTTGATCCCCTAGTTGTTTAAACAAGAGGGGATTTATTATGTGTAACTGAAAAGACCCCTGTTACAGCAGGAATACCTTGCACACATCAAAGATAGGTCCCAGCCCGCAGCAGCATCAGCAGTCTGTCAGTCTCTGTACTGTAATCTTTTGCCATCTTTGCCTAACTGTTGATTGTCTGAAGTTCATCCCAGACCCTGGTGAGTTTATAGTGAGTAACTCTAAAGTTACCTACCACGAGTTTTATTGTTTGGGTCAAGTGTGTAGTCTCTGCAGAATTATTAAATAAAGCTCCTCAAAAAGTCCTCTGTTTATTCATCAATCATCTGAGCAGGTCATATAATTACCATCAAGGCGGGGAAGGTGGTGAAGACAGTCCTAATTTGCACTGCAGGCATTTGGGAGGGTCTGGAATCATCAGCTGCCATTTGCAGCATTGGTTGGCATTAGAAACAGGCATGAAGGATCGCACGTACTGAGACAGCTTTTGAGTCTATATCTAGACTGAGAACCTGGCTTGTTCCCACGTGAAGACCCACTCTTAAAAGGCTATTTTGTGTTCATGATGGCAAATGCCAAGGGTGTGTGTGTGTGTGTGTGTGTGTGTGTGCACGTGCACATGTGCGCACCTGAACGCTGAGCCTTTGAAACAAGCCTTGTAGACCTCTATACCATCAGGGGGTTAGTGTCAGAAAGGCAGTTCTGGGTATGGCCTGAAGCTCAGAATGGAGGCTGGGATGCAGACAGAGCTTTGAGAGTCATTATATGCCAGTGGAAGTTGAAGCACTTTGTTCTTTCTTAGATATCCTTGCATCCTTCAACTCTCAGATTCCTTAATTCCAGCATTAGGAATTTATGTTCTCCTTAACTGTACAAAGAATCAGCAGACATCTAACTCTTTAAAATAAAGGTATTGTGATTCTTCCCCCCAGTCATCACACAGTTGTAAACAATGCTGGTACAGGGTCTAAATAATCATGTTAGTAGAAAAATGAAGGGAGAAAACATTGTAAAAATTTTAAAAAGGAACATTCAAAAAACAATTTTTATTAATTTCAGAAAGTATGGAGAGTGAAGACAAGTCCTCTACATGTCTTACCAGAATGAAGTCCTTGAAGAGTTTACAATCACCAAAAAAATTATCAATAGAACATATAGAAAAATGGACAGGTTGGTTGTTCTACTTCTTAAATACTGAAGCACATCTAAAGGTGCACCCAGTACAGAATTACAGAGGAACGGATGAATGAATGAATGAATGAATGTACAAATGAATGAGTCAGTAAATTCTCCCTGAGAGTAAGTTTAGCTCTTTGGGATATCCCTTATCTTCCTCAACCTATTTAACAAGTCAATGCACAGTGCTCCTTTAGGGCCTGAGGGTTTCCCATTACTCCTAAACCAAAAGTAAAAATAGATAGATCCCATGTCTCTATTAATTCATTAGTTAACTTTGCATTATTTCATCAAGTGCCACCAAGAAATTGCTGTCAGTCACTCATTTTTCTTCTTCTCTAATGTACAGAGCTTCTCCAAATAATATATGTTTTTCATTCATCCACCGCCTCAAATCTCCAGGAAAGGTGGCGTCCCAGGGCCAGGAGACCAGTCTTTCAAGGTTGGTAGCAGTAGATCTTACACTGATAAAACCAAATATGTTTTGCTGAGAATATTTATAAAACCATTCATTTTTACTGAGATCTGGTCACACTGATAGATGGCCAAACACAAGAAGCAAATATGGATGATCTTGGTATTACTGCCTCTGACACTTTTTTTTAATTACTTTAATATATTTCTATACAGTCTGTAGGTGTGGTGGAGTGTCAGACTGCATTTAATTTTCCTATGCCTCCTGAAATTGTGGTTGTGAGTATTATGTACTGATTCCTAAAGGAAAAGATGTTTTTCTATATGAAGATGTGGTGCTTCACCTTGACATGACTGCTGCTTTCTAAATATGTTAAACTTTAATTAACAGATGTGTGTCTAATGAGATATGCAGATTAACTGAAATAACAGAATTATTAAAAACCTTCCTAAAACAAAATTTTTACAATCCCCTGCTTTAATAAATTATATTCAGTAGAGTCTATTTACCTTTGATTAATCTGGATTTTGTCATGCTTCCAGCTATAAACAATCATTTCTGCTTCTACTATAATATTTATCCATATATAGAAGGAGAAAGCAAGTCCCCTCTCTTTATTTCCAGGATGTAGCCTCAGAATTGCATTTTAAATGACAACTAAAATCCTTTCCATCCATTTGTTTTCTTTTGGTTGCCTCTTTAACCCACGAGCAAACTGAATACTGCCCCAAATTCACTTTTATTGGGAATTTAGTTATTTGAGGTTTTAAAATCACTGTTAATCCTTTTTCCCCCAATTTCAGTTGGAAGTCATACATTTTTATAAGACATGTTTAAGTTGCTGACTAAGTCAAACAAATTAATGTCTCCTGAGTTTTATAGAAGGCAAGCATTTTTAAACAAAATCCTAAGTTAGGTGACCTGAGATGGAAATTTATCTGCTGGTTGAATGCTATAATCATTTCCAGCCTTTCTCCTAACTCGTCAGTCATTGTGAGACAATGAATATTTATTGAGTATTTACAACTTGTCAGATAATGTGAGATGCTGGAGAACACAGAGATGACAAGTCACAATCTTGCCTTCAGTGTACTTTAAGGCTAGTGGGGCTTTAGACAGGGATTCTCACTTTGGTGCCACTGGCTGATAGAATACAATCAAGGCTAGATTTCAAGTGAATTGTTCACATTCAATTAAAAAAAAAAAATTAGCAGCCTTCCTGAAAAATTAAAGCTTTTTGGTGGTGAAAGTATGCAAGCTTCAACAAATGATGGTACTAGATCAGTGGTTTTCAAACTTTAGCGTGCCTGGAATTACTGGAGGGCTTATTAAAACAGAGATTGCTGGGTCCTGAACCAGAGGTTTTGATTCAGTAGGTCTGGGGTTGGAGATGGAGGCAGTTGCAGGGATTTGCATTTCTAGGAAATCCCCAGGGGATACCCAGCCTGCTGCTTTGGGGACTACTCTTTGAGAAGCACTGGTCTGAAGTATTTTGTTTCTCAAAAGACCCTCCCTCTGGTGATGATGATGATAAAGTTAATAATAATAGCTCCCAGGTAGTGAGCTTTTGTGGAGTGATAGGGATCTTGTCCTTGACATCCCTCATTACATTGAATTCTTGGAACAACTTAATGAAATAGTTGTGATTACTGTCCTCATTCTACGAGTAAAGGAAATAAGTATTTGGAGAGGTTAATTGATTTGCTCAATGTCACAGAGCTAGTGAGGGACAAAAGCCGGGATGTGAATTTAAATCTTTTTGATACATGTCTGTCTGTGGCTCTACCACAGAGCTCTTCCGCATTCCTGTGATGTCCAGCGCACCTGGGCAATTACAGTCCTCTTTGGAGACACCTGTGGGCATCTGTTAGACCTGTCTCCATATGCACCCACACCTAGGGGATTCTGAATAGATGACTTTTTTAGGGTCTCATGGGAAGGAGATAGCAGAACTTCTTTTAGTAATCTATTCTAGCGACTAATAAGTTTATTGTGATGGGAAAAAATGTTTAATTGGATAAAATGTTTCTCTTTTACCAATTTTTAAAAGCCATTCAACCATCAAGAATTAGATAACCATAGCACAGTATACCCAGTTGAATTGAACCTATCTAGATGAGATAGGATTTGACAGTGAGGGCTGGAACCGGGTCTGCCACTTTATCTAGAAGGTCACACACCCCCTTTCCATTCCTCTTCCACTTGCAATCCATTTAAAAGGTGTCTGTGAAATTAATTTGAGCTTTTTTGACCTGAGTTAAAGTACTTTTTGTATATCTCCTGACATAAAAATAGCAATGATTCGATGTATTAATTGAGAGTTCTGTCGGGAAGGCTGAGTGATCTTCCCCACAGGGTGAGGAAAAACAAAGAATGTGCTGGTGGCTCATCAGCATCCTGGAAAGGGCCATCTTGCTTCCTGGTTAGACAACATTTTCTGTTGGGGAATTGATCCCATCTCCTCCCCTTCCAGCAGATTCTTCTCCCACCTACGGAGGATGTAGAGTCCTTCAGATGGGCCATTATTGTAACAATATAATATTGTTATTATAAAATAAAACACAGATACAGAAGATGATACAAAACAATTATATGACAATCAGTTATTCTGAGTGAACTTTCTTGAAATTGCCAAGTCAAGAAATAGAACTTTGTCAGCTACCACGATGGCTAATTTGACTGGGCTAAGGACTATCCCCACAGCTGGCAAAACATTATTCCTGGCTATGTTTGTGAGGGTGCCTCTGGAAGAGATTAATAGTTGAATGATTAGGATTCCCAGGCCTTCAGATTTGGACTGGATTACACCATTGTCTTTCCTGGTTCTTCAGTTTGCACATGAAAGATGATGAGACTTTTTGGCCTCCACAGTCAAGTGTGGTAATTCTTGTAATAAATATCCTCTTATATCTATATATATCCTGTTGGTTTCATTGCACTCCCATCAGTTTCTATATATATATATATATATATATATATATATATATATCTGTTGATATATAGATATATATATCTATATATATCCTGACAGTATACCCACCCAGAAGTTCCACATTCCCCATGAAAGTAACCATATCCTGACTTTTTATTGTAATCACTTTGCTTCATTGTTATAGTGTTATTCTGCATATGTGTATTCTTAGCACTGTATAGTCTTGCTCATTTTTTTTTAAAGATTTTATTTATTTATTTGACAGAGAGAGTGACAGCAAGTGAGGGAACACAAGCAGGGAGAAGGGGAGAGGGAGAAGCAGGTTTCCTGCTGAGCAGGGATTCCCAATGTAGGGCTCCAGCCAGAACCCTGGTATCATGACCTGAGCTGACAGCAGATGCTTAACTACTGAGCCACCCAGGCACCCCTAGTCTTGTTCATTTTTATAATTTGATATATCTTTAAGTTTCCTTTGCCTTATGGAATCCATTTCCATCCCTTTCTTTGCCTCTAAATTTATGTGGAAGACTCTAGGCCGTTTGACTTTAGAGTTCCTCCAAGTCTGGATTTGGCTGATTGCAGCCTCTTGGTGCAGTACAACATGTTGCCCTGTCCTCTTATTTCTTAAAAACTGGCAACTGGGTGCACACAGTGGATCAGACTCATATTTTTCTCCCTTTGGCAAGTTTCTGTGTAGTGTTTGGCAAGATCATAGGAAGCACATGGTATCAGGTTGTCTCTCTTTTTAGGATAGGAACAGCTTTGATGCTTAATAGCTACATCTTTTAACTCATTAGAATAGCAAAATGAGGCTATTCTTATTCTACAGTTTCTTTCCCATTTATTAGTTGGAATATATTTATAAAGAGATACTTTATTTACTATTGATTAATCAGTGGTATAGCTCATGTAGGGAGAGAAGGATAAATGCTTGATTCTTTCCCTTTATTTGCTAATTCTCAGGAACTAGTACTTAAGAGGTGACTAATACCTTTTTTACAAGATTATTTAAGAACTCATGGATTTAGGGCACCAGGGTGGCTCAGTCGGTTAAGTATCTGCCTTCAGCTCAGGTCATGATCTCAGTCAAGGTCCTGGGATTGAGCCCCACATTGGGCTCTCTGCTCAGTGGGAAGCCTGCTTCCGCCTCTCCTGCTCCCTGCTGCTCTCCCTGCTTGTGCTCTCTTTCTGCCAAATAAATAAATAAAATCTTAAAAAACAAAAAAACAAACATGTGTCATGCCTGGAATCCACCATTTCTCTAATAAGATTTTATTAGTGAGAATTTATATTTTAAAATCATATGTGGTGTTAGGGATGCTCACACTGGATCAGTCTTCTGTTTCCTAAAATGGACAGAGCTTGAAAAATATAAATGTGTGTAGATACACACATATGTGCATATATTTTGCATTTGCTCTTTCCCCCAGTTATTAATAGTGTATTTTGTCTAATTGTTTAGATAAATAGTTTCTTAACCCTTATGTCATCTTTGGCCCACAGGCAAAGTATCCTATGTCAATGTTGCCCTAGTCATCTTGTCTGAAACCCATTCTTCAGGAAGGGTTTTCTGAAGCCCATTCCTCAGGAAAGGTTCTTGGGAATAATATTCCCTGCGTCTGTGTATGTTGATAAGTTTGTCTGTGCCTTTGTACTTGAAAACAAGTTTTACTGGATATTAAATCCTTGGCTTATTCTTTCTTTGAGTACCTTAACTATGTCACAACATGTCCTTCTGGGAAAAAACATTGCTGTTTTAAAATACTAATGGCAATTTAATTTTCCTTCCCTTATAATTCACTTGTTCTTTTTCTACATGCCCAAGCAATTTTCCCTTCCTGTGCCTTCCCAGTATGGCTTAGTAGTGGTCATTCTGGGTTGATATTCATAGTATTTTTTTTCAGTATTTAGTTTCATATATATAGTTCTAGAAAAGTTTCATATATATACTTTAATATATACATGTAGTTTTAGAAAAGTTTTTCTTGAGTTATAGTTTTTGATACTTGTTCTATTCCCTTTGGCTTTTCTTCTACAGGGACTCTTATCAATACATTCAAGTTCTTTTGCTTATCTTTAATAGTACCCATTGTCTCCTAAATCTTTTAAAAAATTTCTTTCTTCATTACTTTTTGGTTATTAAGAGTTTTCTCTTTTGTACATTTAGTTTCTCTTAAGGTATTATCTGTTGTGTATATTCGTTCTTACTTTCCTTCGTGCTTACTCTTCATTCCTGAAGTGATATTTTATTTCTTTTTTTTGATACTTTATTTCTAATTTGTATTTGCCAACCCATTTCTAAATTTTTCTAATTTTGATTTTTTTTTCAAGTCTTCTATCATTTTCTTAATGTCTTTGAACTCATTGTGAAGTATTAGATTACAGTTTTGTTCTGTGTTGTGGTTGTGTCTTTCTGGCATGCTTTCTTTGCCTGTGGGATGCTGTTCAGTTCCTTATTTTCTTTTTCCTCATAATAACTTTGTATGGCATCTGCTTTAATACCATTCTACAACACATTTCATAGTGAAATTAGGTTTTCTGGACTTTAGAATGAGGCAGGGATTTCATGAAACATTTCTTACTTCACAGAACCCCCATCTAGTTGTTTTAGTGTTGTGTTCAAATATATAGCAGCTTTCTTTCTCAGCTCTCTTGGCTCTGTTTCCTCCTCCACTTTGGTCTGAACTTTCTTTTCCCTTTGTCTCTGTGTCCCTATTCTGCCTGGATTTCATTGCACTCCCATCAGTTTCTTTGCAGTCAGGGCTCCATCCTAGAAGGGAGCCTCTTCAGTCCCTCTTACTGAAACGCCCTTTGCATTCACTTGCTTTTGGCAAGAGCTCAACTGCCCAATTTCAGCTGCTGTTCTCCAGTTGGTCCTCCATATTTTCCAGTGATATCTGTTCACTACAGTGTGGTTTTTCTGTTCTCAGTCCATAAGCGAGAAGTCCCATTGCTTGCTTCTTCTTCCTGCACAGCCAGGCTACCATGCAGGTCTTGTAAGGGTTATATTTTGGGATTCATGGGGATAACTTGTTTTGTTTTAAGTGTTGTCCACAGGTTTTTGGTTTTGCTATCTTACTCGTTAAAAAAAAAAAAAATTATTGATTTCTTTGAGAGTGGGTGGGGGAGGGGCAGGGGAGAAGAGAGAGAGAGAGAGAGAGAGGGAGAGAGAGAGAAGGAGTCTTAAGCAGATGCCCTGCCAAGCATGGAGTTAAATCCCATGACCCTGAGATTGTGACCTGAGCTGAAATCAAGAGTCAGGGGTGTAATCGAATGAGCCACAGAGGCTCCCCTATCTTACTCGATTTTTATGTGGGAATTTAGAGAGACTGAAAAACTGTACTTGCCATACTCTCAGTTTTCCAGAATCTTCCTCTACCAAGGAACCCTTGATAAATGTTCTCCCAGTTTCTTTTTCACCTAGAGCAGGGAGATTTTAGCCTCCCTGGTAAAGACATTAAAACATTTTTGTTGGAGAACTCACTCTTTTCTCTCTCTTCTCCTCAGCCTACTCAAACCCTATTTACCCTTCTTTGCCCTCACTGGGCAAGTTTGAGCAGGATAGAGGGGAAAACAGGTATGCTTTAAAGCTTAACAGTGTGACAGGTTACTTCGAACATTTTTGCAACTTGCCTGCCACAGACTGAATCAAAAGGTCAGTGTAAGCAGAATGTTTCAGAGATGAAAGCTATTTCTGTCCCAACTGGAGTTTTAGTGATTCATTCTTAAATAGGAGGAAATCACCCCAGATACAGTTTTTCTGGGACTGATAATCCACTTCCAGGCAGAGGCAGGCACTGCTAGGGGAAATCAGCATTATGACCTCAGAGATGTTTTTGATGCTTGTAGTCACATGGTGAAAACTGGAGAGGTGTAGGATTTTAACCTTGTAGTTTTATGTGTATAAAAATGCAGAAGCCCACCTGAGGTGGTTTTCCTCCTCACTGTGGCTTCTGGAGAAAGGCAGTATATGGCCGAAGTTGGTACTCCCTCCTCCCTGCCTGGCCGTTGCTGTGCCCTCTGTGGGTCAGTGAGGGATTGTCAACTCACCAGGCTCTGCAGTTTTTCCATGCAGGTGCTGGACATCCTTGGGCAGCCAAGCACTGTCCTGCTTGGGGCTATCTGACCGTTTAGGCTCTTTCTGAGTTTCTGACCAAGAGGAAGGCCCTGTTTGATTGGCATTTCTTTTATTAGCCAGGAGCCTACAAATAGTCAGCCCTTCCACCTTGCCAGCATTCAGTGTTTGGCTGCAAAGTGTCTCTTGGTGACCTTTATTTGCATTGGCCTGCAGATAATAGTAAGTTTCCTTAGTGAGGAGGAGACTGGAGGAGGTAAAGGGCATATGTGAAGCCTAAGCATTAACTGTGAGGACTTAAGTATAGGATATGCAGCCATCTCTGGCAACCTCAGTTCCTCTGCCCTTTATGAAGGAGACAATGACTGTATCATTACCCACCCCGCTCGAGCACCAACATGGGGACACTTGCAAGTTCAAAGACTTTAGAACTCAAACTGGCACTGTCCTTCCGATGTCCCTCAAACAGGAGGCCACCACGGAAGGCACACGACTTTGCCATATAGGAGAGGCCATCAACTGGCAGCCTGCAGATGAGTTTGGTTTGAACTTCAGGGAATTTAAAAAAATGCTTTTAATTAGTTGCAAACATTTAAATATCAGGAGTCTTCGTGTTTTAAAAAAGAAGAAAAGAATAAATGAAACAAGATGGGATCGGGAGGGAGATAAACCAAAAGAGACTCTTAATGTCATAAAACAAACTGAGGGCGGTGGTGGGGAGGGGTGTTGGTAGAGGGTGGTGGGGTTATATTATATGTTTATATAAAAATTAAAAAAAATTTTAAAAAAAGAAGAAGAAGAAAAAAAAAGGTCAGTGTCTGGCTTCTCTTAAGAAACCAGGGACCTGGCAACTAGTGGCTGGCGCAGAGTGGCAACTGCTCCCTAACAGAGGGGCCTGTGTGCTCCCTGTGGCTGTGGCCGTGACAGTGGCCCCTCTCACCCCCTGCCATAATTTTTGTTCTTTCTACTGGGTTAGTCCCATCAGCATAAAAACCTAATGTTATTTCTTCTTTGTTTTTTTTTTCCATTTTAAATTTTAAATTTTTTAAAGACTTATTTATTTGAGAGGGAGAATGAGAAAAAGAGCATGAGGAGGAGGAGGGGCAGAGGGAGAAGCAGGGTCCTCGATGATCAAGGAACCAGATATGGGGCTCAATCCCAGGACCCTGAGATCATGACCTGAGCCAAAGGCAGACGCTTAACTAACTGAGCCACCCAGGTGTCCTGTTTTTCCTTTCTTAAAAATAATTGACCTTTCTGTGGTGTGTGTGTGTGTATGTATACACACACACACCACATCTTCTTTATTCATCCATCAACAGATGAATGGATATGCAGCCATCAAAAGAACATGAAATCCTGCCATTTTCAATGTGGTGGATGAAACTAGAGGGTATTATGCTAAGCGAAGTAAGTCAATCTGAGAAAGACAATTATCATATGATCTCTCTGATATGAGGAATTTGAGAGGGGGGGTTGGTCATGGGAAACAATGAGATAAGATGGGACTGGGGAGGGAGAAAAACCTTAAGAGATTCTCAATCTCAGGAAACAAACTGAGGGTTGATGGGGGATGAGGAGGGAGGGATAGGGTGGTAGGGTTATGGACATTGGGGAGGGTATGTGCTATGGTGAGTGCTGTGAAGTGTGTCAGACTGATGAATCACAAACCTGTACCCCTGGGGAAAATAATACATTATATGTTAATTTAAAAAATAATAATAATTGACCTTTCCTTGCCTCTGCTGAGTGCTCTCTCCCATTTCTTTCTCCTCTTTGCAGCAGAAACTCCTCACAAAAATTGCTCACACTCACAGTCTCCACTCTCCTGCTCTCATTCTCTCCCACATGCTCTGCGGTCAGGCTCTGATCCCTCAGGCTGCACTGCAACACAGAGAGGTCCCTAGTAATGCCAGCCAGGGCTTTCATTTCCTCCAAATTGACCCATGGGCTGCCTGTGACTCCGGCACTTGGTCCCTCCCTGCCTTCCATGCTACTCTTTGCTCACCTGCCCTCCAGTTTCTGTCACTCTTGAGCTTTCCTTTCTGTCCACCCTCTTCACTCGAAGAGACTTAGATCTCTGCCCTTGGTCCTTGTGTCTCCTCACAACCTTTCATGACCACCATTAGTCTTACTGCTTTAAAAAGCATCTATGTGGGACGCCTGGGTGGCTCAGTTGGTTAAGCAGCTGCCTTTGGCTCAGGTCATGATCCCAGGGTCCTGGGATCGAGTCCCACATCAGGCTCTCTGCTCGGCAGGGAGCCTGCTTCTCCCTCTGCCTCTGCCTGCCACTCTGTCTGCCTGTGCTCGCTCCTGCTCTCTCTGACAAATAAATAAATAAAATCTTTAAAAAAAAAAAAAAAGCATCTATGTGCTTTTTAGGTGTCTATTTCCAGCTCAGGCCTTGGCCTGAACCACAGTCACAGAGGCAGCTGCCTACCTGACACCAGCTCTTGATGTCTAATAGGTGCCTCATAATGGTACATGCAAGCCAAACTCTTAGTCCTTCCCCCTTTGCTAGATATCTCCCATGTGCCTCCATATACATTCTTCACCTTCCCTCTTCCAGTCACTACCCTGGAAGACTGATTTGTATGGGCTATTCCACAATCGGGCTTCTGGTTGGGTTCTACCAATGCAAAATCTAGTGGGAAATCAAGAGGTTGAAGAGTGTGAGGTCCAGGTGTTTATTTCTTGGACTCCTTCCCCACAGGGTCACCCAGGGCTGGCTGCATCCCTCTATCAGAAGTAAGTTAATACAGACATTTCCACATGATTCTATCCTTTCTGGGTCTGGTAACTGGCCTGTCGGGCCTAGGGCTGCTCACTGCCCCACTGTTTACCAGACTTGAGTGTATCATTCTATCACTTCTTATTTCCCTACACCCTGCCCACACCTTTATAAATAGTCCCTTCCTTAAATCCTCCATGAATTAATGTGAGTGTGCCATCTGTCTCCTGTTGGGACCCTGATTGTACCTCATACTGTTGCCCTTTTTATTTCAAGAGGATGTTATTGCAAATGACCATTTTTTTGTGTGTGAGGACAGTTAGAAAGGCAGTTGTGTGTCGGTCATTTTAATGTTACACTTTGATAGAAGCCTGAGGGGAAAGCAGAGCTACATAGTAATTTCAATAAATATCTGTGACTAGACCTTCACCCAAGAGGATAGATAACAATTTGGAAGTAAATGCAAATGAAGTAGGAGAGCATTTACCTTAGATAACAACTCTGCTGCTGCACATGCCAAACCAGTTGTAGACTCACGTGATTCATTCCAGCTGTGGGAATATAAAATTGCAATCGATGAGACCTTCCAAGAAGGATGCAAAGTGTCTTCCTATGTATTTTCAACATTTTGCCAAGATATATGTAGTGGAGAAATATTGCATCTCCTTGATCTGAAGAGTGGGCATTGATTTAGCTGCCAGAGACAGAGGAAGCTGGAATCATTATTAATTTACCTACAGACACTGGCCGAAGTCATTCTATAAACAGGAGGTCCTGAAAGGATTATGCTTCATTGATGGTATTGTTTACTCTTATTTTTAATGTTATCTATATACTCAGCAAAAACTCAATTAAGCAAGATCCTTGCTTGTTAAGGCTCCAAGTTCTTTTTGCATCTAGCTGAGCACAAAGGAGGAACTATGGTAGTTCACCCACTGGTGAAGGTTGGAATGACAGAAGAGGAGATGTCCCTTCACATGTAAATTGTGAGATAGGCAGAGATTTTATCTTGAATCTTTCACTTCCTGTCTCTCAGAACTCTTTTTACCTAGAACTTTCACAGTTTAGATACAGCTCCTCTGTCCTTTCTGCAAATAAAACAATCTGATAAACTATTAGTATGAGACCTTCAGGGAAAGATCTACAGCTTTTTCCAGGGAATTTTTGCTTTCAAAAACCACAGGGGAAGAAAAAAGTAGGAAAGATAAAACATAAATCATGATGAAATAAGTATCAGTTATTCTATCATTTTGGGGGTCAAATATTATTTCTAAAGGTCCAAATAAAGGAAAATAAAAGCAAAAATGGCAAATAATCAACCAGAGGCAAAGATTTTATATATAAGGAGGTTTATTCCACATAGGTTATTCTGATAGAGGCAACAGAGATATGCTACATGAAAGGAATGGTTAAATAAAGTGTGGTAGACCCATACAATAGTTAAATAACTTTTTATACACCAATAAGCACCCATGAGGTAGCTCAGTTGGTTGAGCATCTGCCTTTGGCTCAGGTCATAATCCCAGGGTCCTGGGATCACGTTCAGCAACAGGCTCCTTGCTCAGCAGGAAGCCTGCTTCTCCCTCTTCCTCTCCCTTGGCTTGTGTTCCCTCTCTCACTGTCTCTATTTGTCAAATAAATAAATGAAATCTTAAAAAAAAAATAAAGTACCCTTCAAAGAGACATCATCTTTTCAGTCTATTTGAACACATAAGGCATTGTACAAGATAAAATGTTAGGTGGAAAAAACAACTATGTGTTTAGTATTATCCCTATTTGGATTATAAATGTGTGTGTGTATTACATGTGTGCATACCTGTATTAATAGATAAAGAATTGGGATGGCATATGCTAAATGCTAGTGGTGGTTATCTCTGGATGACAGGGTTATAGATGATCAATAGTTGTTCTTTAGAATATCTGTATTATTTATACTATTTTTGCATTAAACATATAAACGTGTTTATTTTATAATTAAAGGTGGCAAAGTTACTTTTTAAAAGAGAGGACACTGATTTACAGAAAGAAATGGTGGAATTTCAGGTAGCAAGGAATGGGCATTTTAATGTGTGTGAGAGAGCCTTCTATTACATCAAACATAATAGCAGTAATTAACAACAGGCTTCACAGAATAATAGGAATGAATCTTTTTTTGTGTACTTACTTTTTGCCAGGCACTGTGCATTAGTGTAGTTTGTATTCATTGCTTTTCTTCTAATCCTCTTAACAGCACTATGGAAGGTAGGTGCTAGAATGATTCTGAAGAGGCAAGTGAAGTTTAGAGAAGTTAAGTACATTGGTTAGGGTAAAGCAAACTGCTGTAACGTAAACCTGAAATCTCATTGGATTAACAAAAGGGAAGCTGATTGCTTAATCACGCAAGGTTATTTCTTAATCATATAACATCCCATTGGCAGCACCGGTGGAGGGTGGGGTGGAGTTTCTACTCCAGGCACAGAGGGAGACCCTGTTGTCTTCCACACATGGCTTCCAAGGTTGCCTTGGACTTTCGAATCAGGCCAGCAGCCAGGGTGATTGAGATAATGGAGGACTCTGTGGTTTTTGTGGGCCAGAATTTCCACCCATGTTCCAGTGGCCAGAACTCAATGTCATGGTTACTCTTAACTGCAAAGGAGACTAAGAGATAGAGCCTGATCATAATCTCCAGGAGGAAAGGGGGAAGGATTTGGAGAATGGTTCACTAGCTTCTGCCCAGTGGGGTAACTTATTGGAGATCACACACCCAAGTAAGTGGCAGGGCAGGATTTGAATATGGTCAGCCCCATTCCAAAGCTAACGTGGTAAAAGGGGAGCTAGATACATTCACACCACAGAGGACTAATGGTTTAAAACCTAACTCCCTTAAGCGCTGGCTTATAGAGCAGCAGAGTTGCTGTCTTTGGAAATGAGATATTCACTCTTGTATTTTTACTTACTTTTGAAAAACAGGTTTTACTTTGTTTTTTATTTTATTTTATTTTTTTAATTTTTTTTAAAATTTATTAGTTAGAGAGAGAGCGAGCACAGGCAGACAGAGGCAGGCAGAGGCAGAGGGAGAAGCAGGCTCCCTGCTGAGCAAGGAGCCCAACGTGGGACTCGATCCCAGGACGCTGGGATCATGACCTGAGCCGAAGGTAGCCACTTAACCAAATGAGCCACCCAGGAGTCCCTTACTTTGTTTTTTAAAAGTTAGAGTCAAAAACAAAGTTAGAGTCAGGGACGCCTGGGTGGCTCAGTTGGTTAAGCGGCTGCCTTCAGGTCATGATCCCAGCGTCCTGGGATCGAGTCCCACGTCGGGCTCCTTGCTCGGCAGGGAGCCTGCTTCTCCCTCTGCCTCTGCCTGCCTCTCTGTCTGCCTGCGCGCTCTTTCTCTCTCTCTCTAACAAATAAATAAATAAAAAATCTTTAAAAATTAGGTTCAAAATGAAAGAAGAGGTTGAAGTATGGCCAAGGCTAAATACCCAAGAGTGGGATAAACATCCAGGAATTATAGATGGAATGAGCTGAAGTCTATGAAGAAATGTTTTCAGTGGCAATAAGGTAGATTTTAAAAGAGTGTAATACAAGAAAAATAGCATGTTATAAACTGATGACAAAGGAAAGAAATTGCTTGATGTACATTCTCTCAATAATAGTCTTCAAATAAGAAAAAGCAAAACAAACATAATTAAGAGGGAACAGGAACTGAGATGCACAATGACCATGAGCATACAGTCCATTGTTCTATAAAGTGAGTTCTAGGACATCTGTTTCACGGAGTTGGACTAGGTGCACACATTCGCCTTCTACTAATCCCCAGATCAACCAAAAGGAAAGTATGGAAGTACCAGAAGGAATAAACCCAGACCACGGGAGAGAATGGAACTGAGGTTCACAGAAGAATAAGAGACTTCAACACATTTCTGGAAGATGGAAAGTGGTTGAGACTCAATTGCCTGATGAGAAGGCAGGGAAGGATGACAGCCTAGCATCAGTGGCAGGGGATGAGGGAGCCATCTGCCCAGTGGAGAAAGCTTTGGGTTGAGAGGCAACAGATCCTGTGGAAGGCAGGTATGAGGGGTGAGACCAAAAATGGCAGCAGGGGCAGAGGGAAGCAGATACATGTATGGAAGGTCTATCTGTTGCAGAATCTATTGGGGTAAAAGTCAAAATATATCTGGTATAAGGAAAGGAGTAGGAGGGGTGGGGAGTCAAGACAGGATGGATGTCAATTTTTATGTAAAAAGAAATAGAGGTTGAATATTAATTGTTATAGCAGTCATTAATAGAAAAACTACAAGAAAGCAATTATAGCATTGAGGAGAAAGGAATAGGGTAGTTTAAACAAAATCCTTCTTTTTCATATCAGGGAGTCAATAAAAATTACTTTATTTGATAGGTTAAGAAATAGAAATACTTTTTAATTTTATCTAATAAGTTACCCAGTGGGATAACCTCCAAAATAATAAAAATAAGAATATTAAGAGTCTAAGGTATTGTCTCTGGGGGGTGGAAAAGGAGCCTGTAGATTGTAAGGTCTACCTTACTATTTGACTTGTTCAGGTGTTTTCTTCATGGAAAGTAAAACTCTCTAGATTCCTTTACTTTGTCATGCATAGTATTTTCCCAGAAAGCCTATTAGAGTATAGATTTCAGACCCTACCTCCAGTAACCGTATGAGGTAGATATAATTGTTATCAGCATTTCAGAGATATTATAATTTAACAGGGGGTTTTGATACAGGTAATGGGCTGTATACTAGGAACCATGTCTGTAGACTGTGAGAAATTATGTCCAGTGTTTCTACCAAAATCATAGGTATGAGAGCTGAACCAGCCTTCTCTACTCTCCCTCTCACCACACTTCTGAAATGTATGCAAATCTGGCTGCTCACTTTTTCAGCTGGAAGTATCCTCAGGGAAAGATCTGAGAAGCTGTGCCCACAGATGAGCCTGAGAAGATGGCATCTCCTTAGTGACTTCCCTTGGTCTGTAGCCAGCGCCTTGTGTTCCAAAGCCCAGAAACAGTGTTGTCTGTGCCCCAAGAGAGTCACACCACTGCATATGACAACAAAGTCACTTTAGTCATTTATGGTGAGGTGACCACCACTTGGACTACACACTCTGATTGGTGTGATCACCGCACTGTCCAATTATGGAGAAACCATTTAGAGAACCAGAATAAATCTAGCATGTTGCTTTGTAGATGGGGGGGTCATTTATTAGATGAATAGGATATTTATTAGACGTAATTCCACTTGCCCATCACCCATCTCCACAGCAAGTGTATAGCTAAGAGACTAGCACTTCCCAACCCTAGCTACACCTTACGTTCACAGACGGAGCTTTTCATAAATACCAGCATAGGCTCCATCCCAGATCAGCAAATTGGAATCTATGAAGGTGGGCCCAAGCATAGATAATTTTGTTAATCTCCCTAGAAGATTGTAACGGACTGCTAGAGCTGAGAAATGGAGCATTCCCACCAGGTGTCTGAAACCTCTCTTTCTTCTGACCCATAGGCAGACAAACTAATAGGTGCCTCAGGGAAATGCCTGTGGCACCACTTTGCTGACTTCATATGGTCCATGTTAATTCCTTAACAGGTCCAGAAACTCAATATTATCTATAATATAAGTAAAACTTTGCTTTATGTGTGTTAATTCATTTAATCATCATAACAACTCTATGAGGTAGATACTGTTATCTGCATTTCATAGACGTGGAGACTGAGGAAACAGAGGTTAAGGAACTTGCCCAAGATACTTAGTTGTTGTTAGATAGGAGAGCTGGGATGTGAACCCAGGTGGCCTGGCTCATAGTCTGGACTCAACAATTCTGTTATATTCCTTTACAGTCGCAGACTTCTCCCTGTCCCTCTTTTGACTGATGACCTTGATTCTTACTTCACGGAGAAAACCAAAGCAGTCAGAGAAGGCCTTCTAGCTACTTCCACAATCACACCGACCAGCCTGCTTCATCTGTGAGTGTCCTCTCCATTGGTGCCCCAGACCCCATCTCCTCTCACAACTCAGGAACATGGTTCCAGCACTAAAATCACCTCTGTCCAACTCCTCAATTTATTTCCTCGTTGGTTTTTTCTCACCAGCTGGTCACATATTTCAATGTCACATATGCCATAATATCTTTCATAGAAAAAAAGAAGTTCCCTTCTGTGATTGTACATTTCCTTTCAGCTACCATCCTACTTTTTTCTTCTGCAGCAAAGTTACTCAGAAGACTGGTCTCTATTTGTCTTCACTTCTTTTTCCATTCTGCTTCACTCAGACTTTATAGCTTCCCTTCCCCAACATACACACATACACTCATTAAAATCATGTTTATCTGGTGGCCTCCACTCTCCCAATTCCAACTCTTCCCTGAGTCTCTGCCCTTTCTGCTTACCAAGAGTATATGGCAGCGTTAATGACCTCAGCTGGAAACTTCTGGGACTCCACTCTATCTCAGCTATGTTTTCCCCTATGTCACTGACCATCTATTCTTTCTCACTCTTTTTTTAAAATTTTATTTATTCATTTTACAGACAGAGATCACAAGTAGGCAAAGAGGCAGGCAGAGAGAGAAAGAGAGAGAGAGGAGGAAGCAGGCTCCCCACTGAGCAGAGAGCCTGATGTGGGGCTTGATCCCAGGACCCTGGGATCATGACCTGAGCCGAAGGCAGAGGCTTTAACTCACTGAGCCACCCAGACACCCCTTCTTTCTCACTCTTATCTGCCAATTCCTCTCACCCCTTTGCTTTCTAAGCATTGACATGCCCTGGGCCACCCAAGCTTTTTTCTCTTACTACAGTCACTCATAGGTGATCTTATCCTGCACACTAAAGGTCCTCAGATTTCTACTTCTAAATATCTTCATAACCTTGGGATAGGAAAAGATTTCTTAAACAGAACATAAAATGTGCTAAGCATAAAAAGAAACATGGATAAATCAAACTCTATTAAAAATTTAGACTGTAAATCAGGACTCTATTCAGAAAGTGAAAAGGTAAGCCATAGAGTGGAAGATATTTATAATGCACATATCCAACAAAGGGCCTGTATCTCTATTATATAAATAACTCCTATAATTAATAAGAAAAAGATAGACAAAGCAATAAAAAAAATGGGCAAAAGCCTGGAACAGCCCAGATCTCTTCTCTAAATTCCAGCCTTGAATATATAACTGCATATTCATAATCGCCATTGAATAGGCATCCAGAGCAATGCCTGTTTCCTCCCTTCCCTCTCAACCTGCTCCTCCTTCAGTAAATGGCAACTCCAGATGCCAGCTGCACAGGCCAAAACCCTTAGAGTCATCATATGTACTCCTTCTCTTATATTCCATATCCAACCTATATTAGTTCTGTATTGCTGTGCAACAAATTGTCATACTTCAGTTTCTATAGGTTGGGGATCTGGGCATGGTTTAGCTATCCCCAGCCTCAGTCTCTTACAAGGCTACAGTCAAGGTGTCAGCCAAGGCTACAGTCATCTCAAGGCTTGACTAGGAGAATCACTTTCAAGCTCACTCATGTGGCTATTGGCAGGTCTCAGGTACTTGTTAGCTGTTAGCTGGAGACAACAGTTACGTGCCACATGGACCTCTTGAAATGAAGATCACAGTGTGCCATCTGGCTTTCCCCAGAGTTAGCCAGAAAGAGAGAGAAGGGGAGCAGCTAGACAGGAGTCACATTTTGAAACCTAATCTTACAATTGACATACCATCACTTAGCCACATTCTTTTCACTGGAGGTGAGTCACTAGGTCCAACCCACACTCACAGCAAGGTAGGAATCATTGGGAGCCATGATAGAGGCAGCTAGTCACATAGTCCAACAAGAAATTCTGTCATCTCTACTTCCAGAATATGTGTGGAGTCCAAGTACTTCTCACCACCTTCCTTGCTAGCACCCTGGTCCAACCCTTTGTTGTCTCTCACCTGGCTAATTTCAATCACCTCTTAAATGGTGTTTTTCTTTTTTTTTTTATTTTTTTTTATTTTTTAAAAATATTTTATTTATTTATTTGTCAGAGAGAGAGCAGGAGCGAGCACAGGCAGACAGAGAGGGAGGCAGAGGCAGAGGGAGAAGCAGGCTCCTTGTTGAGCAAGGAGCCCGATGTGGGACTCGATCCCAGGATGCTGGGATCATGACCTGAGCCCAAGGCAGCCACTTAATCAACTGAGCCACCCAGGCATCCCTTAAATGGTATTTTTCCTCCCTAATCCCTACCATACACAAACTGTTTGACATACAGAGAATGAGCCTTTGAAAATATGAGTCAGGTCTTGTTAATCCTATGCTAAAAAAAAACTCCAGTGTTTTCTAAGGACCCATATTCTCTGCTCTTACCCTGACCTCCTCTCCTACTATTCCCCTCTTCACTCATTCTGCAGCAGCCACACTAGCCTCCTCAGTGTTCCCTGAACACACCAAGTATGTTCCCACCTTAGACACTTTGCGTGTAATTTCTTCTCTTAGATATCTGCAAGGCTATGTAAATGTCACCTTATAGTGAGGCCTTCCCCAACTGCCATATACAAAAAGCAATATGCATCCCCTCCTAACTCCTTTACTCCCTATCCCCTTTAGCCAGCTTGTACCTTTCTCCATAGTACTTAAAATCATCTACCTTGTTTCACTTGTATATTTTCTGTCAAATGCAGAATTTTAAAAATTTTTGTAGAATTTATTGGCATGGAATAGGAGTGCAATAAACATTTATTAAATACATACATATGCTTGATTGGGTTTTATCAAATTCTCACTCTTCCTAAGGCCGGTACAGGACAATTTTGTGTCTGTGTGGCACCTTCTGCAAAGCTGAGCTCACCTGAGTTGTGTTGAATTCATCATTTACCTTTGTTATATGTGGAAGGGATGGGGTGGGAATATCAAAGAGGTGTTGGAGGACAGCTTGGCGGCACATCCCTAGCACCCCACAGTCCCTTCCACCCACTGGTTCTTCATCCTCTTGTAAAAACCTTTCCTCTCCTGAGCCTCCTGGTACCTGATTCATACTGATGCCTCCTTGCTCTCATTTCCAGACCCTGCATTCATCCAGGACTTTAGCCTACCACCTTCAATTTAGACCTCTGGCTCTTGCTCTACCTTTGAAATCACAAACTCTGGAATATCAATCTTTGACCCCAAATTTCTACCCTTTCAATTTATACTCTTTCTATTTGTCCTTGAAACACAGTGAGACATCCACCCTATGTGCCTCCATTTTCAGCCAAACAATTATGCTTTGGCTTTATGTTCTGTCTCCAGTCTAAACAGCTGATTCATTTTCTCATACTATCCCGAGAAGATGTAGTATAGTGGTGGGAAGGAGAGGCCCTGGAGATACAGACATAGGTTCAAAGCCTGGCTACACCACTTGCTAAACCACCACTTGGGTGAATTAATCTTGACTATAAAATGAGAAAAGGGAGGTTGTAGGGATTGTGTGAGATTTAAGAAAATATTTAGCTCATAAATAGAGCAGCAAACGGAAATGATTACTACTAATGATAATTCCTACATGAGTTAATATTTAGAAATGTTTAGAATAGTACCTGACACATAGTAATGACTATTTAATATTTGTTAAATAAATTGATATTTTTTTCTTTGTAATGTCATTCTTTTCCTTTACCTTTCCCTCCTGCATCAAAAACTCCGTTTCTCTTGTTCCAAATGGAGTTCTGTTCGCTAAAGTCACACACCAGTGAAATGAGGCCAGAACAAGGGACCCAGAGTGGACAGCCAGTCCTTCAGGTGTGCCTCAACACTACCATATCTTCTCTGCCCAGCAAATACATGTTTTTACCTCCCACTGGATGGAAAAAGATGGAGGTCCGATGCAAACAGCTGCTTGTAGACCAGGCAGCTGTGACCCCTCTTCATTGATGCTCATCCTCACCCTTATCTCCTATCCAAGGGCACTCTATCTTGTCTGGGCTCCTTGGGAATGCCACGCTCTCTGCATATTTAACCTTCTCTCTGCTGCTTCTGTTCATCCTCTTGATGCGGGGGCAGTCAAACGTAGTTGGCTCTACAGGTAGCCCTGTCCCCAGAATCCTCAGGTATGGAAACTGGTGCTGCTGTTTTCAGTCTCTGTGGCCCTGGATAAGTTACTTAAACCCACTTTTGCTCGGTTTCCTCTTCTGTAAAATAGGGAGGATACCAGTGCCTATCTCATAGGCTGGTTGTATGAATTACTACATGCAAAACACTTAGAACAGTCCTGGCATACAGCAGGCTCTCAATAATTGTATGTTATTGTAAGGCATCCCAATCTAAAAAAGCGCATAAAACTTTCACATTTGTGTCTTCTCCTAGCAACTACCATATCTCTTTTCCTTGCACATTAAAGTTTCTTGGAAAAAAAATATCCTTTGGTATGTTTGTTCTCCCTTGCTCTGGTGCTTATTTTTACCCCTCTGCCAAATGCATTGTTCAACTCTCCCATTAAAGTGCTTTTGCTTAGGCCTTGCAAATACCAATGTGTGTGTGCACATACGCGTGTGTCCTCACATTGTACTGTCTATCCTGGGACCTTAGGCACTGGACCACTTCTCCCTTCAGATCTCCCCCGTGGCCTTTCAAGACACCATTTTCCTTCCATTCTCTGATCTCTCTAGCACTATCTTTTACTGTCTTTCCCCATGCCTCTCTTATAAATGGTGGTTGTCTCCATGACTCTGTCAGCTGCCCTGCCTCCTTTTCAGGCTACACACTCTCCTGTACTGTATCCATGTCTTCAGTGTCTGCTTATGTGACAGTCTCTTAAACTGAATTCTGACTTATAAACTCATCTATTCCGAGGCCTATTTATAATTTTACTTAGTTGTGCTTCAGGGTCATTAAATTTATCATGCCCAAACTTGAACTCTTCATCTTCACCATGAAACACACTCTCCTTTCCTTATTTCATATCTTTTAATTTTTATTTATTTATTCATTTATTTATTTTGAGGGAGGGAGAGCATGCATGCATGAGCAGGACAGCGAGGAGGGGCAGAACGAGAGGGAGAGAGAAAATCTTAAGCAGGCTCCGTGCCCAGCTCTGAGCCTGACTTGGGGCTCAATTTCACAACCCTGAGATCATGACCTAAGCCGAAATCAAGAATCAGATACTTAACTGACTGAGCCACCCAGACTCTCCCCATTATCCCATATCTTTTTAAATGGCACCATCATCCGCCTATTGCCAGAGCTGGAATATGGAGTGTCACCCTCAACAACACATTTCTGCTCACATTACCCTGATATTTAGATGGTCATGAAATCTTAGAGATTGTACTTCCTGCCTCTAAAATCTGTCCTCACCACTCCACTCCTACTGTCTCTCAGCTAATCTCTCAATATTCAGTATTTCTTGCCAATATTATTACAGTTCCCTCCAGTTGCAGCCTCCTCACCTTACTGTCTAGCTGTGCCAACATATACTTCACAATTTTACAGATATGTCTTTTTAGCATACAAATCTGCTTATATTATTTTGTTGTTTACAATTTCCATTAACTCCTGTGGATAAAACTCAAATTGCTTAGCCTGCCACAAGGCTCTCATGAATGCACCTCTCCCTGCCCCTCTGTCTTCACCTCGTAACATTCCCCTTCATTAATGCTGTGCAATTCCTGAGCACATCTTTTTCTCCCTACCTTCCTGGCTTTGTCTGGAATGTCTTTTCCTTGTTCTCTATTAGACCAGATTATACTCAGCCTTTAAGATTCATCCAGGCTTTATCTTCTCCTGGAAGACTTCTCTGACCACCTCCAGCCTATGTTAAATATCTCTTTGACATAATTAAGAATTCCATGTAGCTAATGATCTATTTAGCTTACTTAAGAAAAAAAGAAAAAAAAGCAGAGTGGGGAGGAACAGGTGCTCTTAAAATTATTAGAGGAGCAAACTCTAGGTTGAGTTTCCAGAAGGGACTCCCAGGCTAACATTGTACAACTGGCCCACCAAGGGATCAGTGCATCTGTCGTGATCAGAACACCAGAAAATAAGGAAGGGACCATCACAATTCTTAGCTGCCTCTGCCATGATCCAGGTCAACATGGTACCCAGGAAACTGGGAACTAGACACTAGTACCACTGCCACTAGAAAATAAAAAACCACTACAACTGCCTATCAGTATAAAGAGTGGCAGTGGTAACAGATGGCCTCCCTCTTGGGGTACTTACACCCACATTCTAAGTATTTCTAGAAGGTAAATACATGTGGGGAAATTGAGCTTCAAGGAAACAGGGAAATGTAGTCTTTAGTTTTCCCATCCCTCATGTGCAGAGAGGCAGGCTAGAAGGAGGGCAGACGAGAGCAGAGGGAGCCAATCTGCGTATCTGCCTCTCCCTCCTTTGTGTTCTCATGTTGTCATGTACACAGTTCTGCAGTAATACTTTCCACTCATATTTTCCCTAATTGCTTAATTACATTTCTGTCTCACCTGAACAGCCTGTCACCATCTTGAAGGCAAAACTATTTTTGTTCCATCTTTCATCTTGAAGTGTGCCTGGAACACAGTAGGTTCTCAATAAATGTTTGTCAGTTGAATGAATAAACAAGGAATTTTAGTATGACTTTGGAATTCTCCTTTAGTCCACCAACAGGCAGTTTCTATTAGTTCTATCTTCAAAATACCCTTCCAAAGAGCTCTCATTATCTCATCATCTAGTACAACAACTTCATTATTAATTTCTAGCCCTTTTTCCATTCCATGGTAGAAACTCCATATCACCACCACATAACTTTCTAAAACATTAATCTTCTCATATCACTCCCCTAAAAGCTAAAAGCCTAAAAGCTTCCAATGGCTATTTCATTTAGGAAAAGTCCAAATTCCTTAGCTCAGCATTCAGAGTCTTCCCCTTTCTGTGCACAGTCTCCTTTTCAAGAAAGCTTCTCTGCAGTTCTAGAGCACTGGTCTTTATGCTGTGTTGCTTAGGGCCCAGAGGCTCCCTGGGGCTGTTTCTAGAGCCTCTGAAGGGCAGAGAGAGAGGCCACGTGGATGAGGCTCTGGTCCCCCATTTCATTTCAGGCAGAGCCACTCTGCTCAGTCTGATTCAAGTATTGTGTTTCATGTAAGACTGGTTTGAGAAAAAGCTTACATTGCTGTGGGGAAAAGGAAAAAAAAAATACCTTCAAAGGCAGTTTCTAAGTTACTTTACAGTGCAAGTATAACAATCATCCTGATGAAGTAAGTTTAATTATATGTCTGTGTGGTACTGCAACTGGCTCATTTTTTTAAAATTATTTAAGCTTTATTTAAACATATAATGTAACCCCACCACCCTCTCCCAACCCCTCTCCCCCCACCCCCCTCAGTTTGTTTTATGACATTAAGAGTCTCTTTTGGTTTGTCTCCCTCCCGATCCCATCTTGTTTCATTTTTGCTTTCCTACCACCTTAACTCCCACCCCCGTTGCATCTCCACTTCCTCATATCAGGGAGATCATGTGGTAGTTGTCTTTCTCCAGTTGACTTATTTTGCTAAGCATAATACGCTCTAGTTCCATCCATGTCGTCGCAAATGGTAAGATTTCATTTCTTTTGATGGCTGCATAGTATTCCATCGTATATATATACCACCTCTTCTTTATCCATTCATCTGTTGATGGACATCTAGGTTCTTTCCATAACTTGGCTATTGTGGACATTGCTGCCATAAACATTCGGGTGCACATGCCCCTTTGGATCACTATGTTTGTATCTTTAGGGTAAATACCCAGTAGTGCAATTGCTGGGTCATAAGGTAGCTCTATCTTAGTGTAGGAGGGTTCCCCTTTCTCCACATCCTCGCCAGCATCTGTCATTTCCTGACTTGTTCATTTTAGCCATTCTGACTGGTGTGAGGTGGTATCTCATTGTGGTTTTAATTTGTATTTCCCTGATGCCCAGTGATGTGGAGCACTTTTTCATGTGTCTGTTGGCCATCTGGATGTCTTCTTTGCAGAAATGTCTGTTCATGTCCTCTGCCCATTTCTTTATTGGATTGTTTGTTCTTTGGGTGTTGAGTTTGCTAAGCTCTTTGTAGATTTTGGACACTAGCCCTTTATCTGATATGTCGTTTGCAAATATCTTTTCCAACTCTGTCAGTTGTCTTTTGGTTTTGTTGACTGTTTCCTTTGCTGTGCAAAAGCTTTTGATCTTGATGAAGTCCCAATAGTTCATTTTTTCCCTTGCTTCCCTTGCCTTTGGCATTGTTCCTAGGAAGAAGTTGCTGCGGCTGAGGTCGAAGAGGTTGCTGCCTGTGTTCTCCTCAAGGATTTTGATGGATTCCTTTCTCACGTTGAGGTCCTTCATCCATTTTGAGTCTATTTTCATGTGTGGTGTAAGGAAATGGTCCAATTTCATTTTTCTGCATGTGGCTGTCCAATTTTCCCAACACCATTTGTTGAAGAGGCTGTCTTTTTTCCATTGGATGTTCTTTCCTGCTTTGTCGAAGATTAGTTGACCATAGAGTTGAGGGTCTATTTCTGGGCTCTCTATTCTGTTCCATTGATCTATGTGTCTGTTTTTGTGCCAGTACCATACTGTCTTAATGATGACAGCTTTGTAGTAGAGCTTGAAGTCGGGAATTGTGATGCCACCAACTTTGGTTTTCTTTTTCAATATTCCTTTGGCTATTCGAGGTCTTTTCTGGTTCCATATAAATTTTAGGATTATTTGTTCCATTTCTATGAAAAAATTGGATGGGATTTTGATAGGCATTGCATTAAATGTGTAGATAGCTTTAGGTAGCATAGACATTTTCACAATATTTATTCTTCCAATCCATGAGCATGGAACATTTTTCCATTTCTTTGTGTCTTCCTCAATTTCTTTCATGAGTACTTTATAGTTCTCTGAGTATAGATTCTTTTCCTCTTTGGTGAGGTTTATTCCTAGGTATCTTATGGTTTTGGGTGTAATTGTAAATGGGATTGACTCCTTAATTTCTCTTTCTTCTGTCTTGTTGTTGGTGTAAAGAAATGCAACTGATTTCTGTGCATTGATTTTATATCCTGACACTTTACTGATTTCCTGTACAAGCTCTAGCAGTTTTGGAGTGGAGCCTTTTGGGTTTTCCACATATAGTATCATATCATCTGCAAAGAGCAATAGTTTGACTTCTTCTTTGCCAACTGGCTCATTTTTAATCCCTTATATTTAACCCAATGGAAGCAGGTCATAGCATTTGCCTGTCTGGATTGAGGAGCAAAGGCTTAAAGAAGACATCATGGTAGTCATCCACTTCATGCAGAGCTGTAAGGGAGATGGGATTGGACTTCCTCGGAAAAACAAAAAGTCCAAATCAAAGGAAGTGTTATAGAGATGAAGTTTTCAATTCATTTGAACAACTGTCAATTCAAAATAAGCAATTGTGGACTTTGTAAAGAAGCCTCTCTGCCAGTAGAATTATCTGCCACAAATGCCATGTAAGTGATCTCATTGTGGGGCTGGCCATCCCACTAGAAGACCTGGGCCCTTTGTCTTCTATGCCTCCATGATCTTCTCTTGTTATGAATGGTAAGTCCCCACTGAGATTCCAGATGGCTCAGACCATCTCAAAAGTCAGCATCTAGACTTTTGAGACTGTCGTATCAACAATATTTTTTCTTTTTAGTTGAAAGTGAATTGGTTTGATACTTTTACATTATTGAAATGGTTGCTATCTGATTTCTGGCTAAGGCCATTCTAGAAAGGTGGCCTGAAACAGAAGGGGTGTCATATGGGGGAGCCGATGCTGTCACTGAAGTGATGTTGGAGTTTTCTGGTCACAGATTTGCTATGGCAGCACATTTAGAGGAAAGTGTATAGCTTCTGCTCTTAGTAGTAAAGTAAATTCACTTGACTGAGGTACTGGATTGTGGGGGATTCTGGAGTTGTCTCCATGGGTGGTCAGCAGCATTAGACATGAAGCTTTATGGCCTCCTCTTGTACATTATACTTTTACTGCATTTGATTGAGTTTTCCCACTTGGAGATTGGATAACGGTACATTTTATTCCCAGAACAACTAACTTTTTACTAGAAACCAAGAAGACTACTTATTGTTTCCAAACCTTGGGATCTTTTGTGGAGTGGGTTGTGGAACACATTGGCAGGCAAGACAAACAATGACCCCAGAACTGCCTCAGTTCTCTGGGAATCCTGACACAGTCTACAGTATTTAGAAACCCTGGAAGAATCACTTTTTGGCCTTTTGGCTGAGATCAAATGTAGAAACACTGAAAGAATCTGCTTGCTCACTTAACTGGACAAAATAACCTATCTTTACTGGGAATGATTTATCAGATGTAAAAGCCGTGGATGTAGTTTAATAGTTCTATTGTATTAATATTACTCTAATTAATTCCTCAAGTCCTGGCTAATATCTTCAGAGAAGAATGGTTGGCATGATTAATTAACTGTGTTTCTCTTTATCTTTCTTTTTTCTGAGATGGTTGTTTAATTGAAGGCTTATGGCATAATATTTTTCTTTAATAAGGAAAAATGTTTCATGAACCTCATATGTCAAATAAGGACAGAAACTTAACCAATAAACTTCAAAGAACATTTCTTTGTATCAAGATAGGATATTTCCTTGATCACTTAGCCTTGTGTACTAAAGACTAAATAGAAGTCTAATTTATGTATTACATAATAGATATCAATTATACCACTATGCATATTAAATACAGGGCTGGCCTACAGCACTATATACATTTTATGATCACCAGAATATTTTCTTCTGTAGCTTAATCTGTCCTCTATCCCTTGGCCCCTTGTACATATATGCACACATTCCATGAAATGGATTTCTCCCTAATTCTGTCATGTTCTCTGCTGTTATTGCCAGTTGTTATTGGGGCAAAGGAGAAATAACATATTCGAAATGCTATCTCCTGAAATGGGTATTCTTTCAGATCCAACCATTGATCTGTAGCTAAAGATTGCCTTTTAAATTCTGGAAAAATCATTAGGTGTCTCATTTTCTTGAACCTGATGCTATATTAGCAAGATAGTTTAGTTATTCAGCATTTGCAGCACAGGGAGTAAGAAAGGAATTTATGTAATTGTCCACAGCTTAAACTAACAGGATTGAAAACCCAGATAGTATGTGTTACAAGCATATGGCCCATTTTCATGACTAATCACTGGAGATATGTAAATGGTGTCACCATAGAAGCAGCAGAAGGAAATATAGAAATATGTGATATAATTATGTTTCAGAGGAGGAATAACCAATTATACTACACAGAATCGGCTCTAAAAAGAATCAAGAAACTTCTTGTGTGTGGCTAAGGATCAAACACTGCTTTATTTTATAGGCTCAAACAAATTCAGAAACCACAGTCCAGGATTGAAAGGACTGTCATAAGAGATGCAAAATGCTTAGCACAGACACAATCTTTGATGCAAATGTCATAGTTCTAAAAATCCCTGGTAGCACTGGGCAGCCTTTGAAATATGGTTCATATGTTGAGCTTGTTGATATGCTACCCATTCTGCCAGAGGCTTAAAACTGGTTATTTTCTTGGTTCACTTGGGGTGGGGGTGAGGGAATGCAAAATTTATTGCTCATTCATTATATGTACAAGGCAACATCTGTTCTCTGTTCATTTTTTGTCTGCATTTCTTCTTTCAGAGTCTGTTAAATAAACATAAAAATGAACTTTGTGTTGAAATTTGCTAACCTAAAGGTGAAAATAGATAGGTAGGCATATTACCTGGGCTAACATTTAGCTGGAATGCACCAGCTGTTAAAACACTAAACCCTTCCATTGGTTGGTCAATAGCCTCTCTTCTGATACTCCCCAGTATGCTCGGCTCTGGTTGCCTTAGCCCCTCCTTGGGGACTCTGTACACCTTTCTATATATAATCCAACAATTTAAGGGATAATGCCTGGTTCAGCAGGGTCTGCAGGACCCTGCTGGGGCAGTATGTTAAATATTTTGAATAGTATCTGTGCATATTACTTGGCTCTCTGGAAAGCAGACTTGCCATAAAAGACTGGAATTTCTACCCATCCATATTGAGCACTATAACATTATCCAGTCAGGAGCCTAGCAGGAAAGAGATGGCATACCCAAATGAAGATAATCTGTTGAAAATCAATTTATCAGGGAACTATTTCTGAAAATGAGAGTGGGGTGGCAGCTGGAGAGGGAACCCCAGGGGTTGGACAATAACCCAGGGCCAGAGGCAGTACAACCACTCTCATCCTGGGTTCGGGTGAAGGAAAGTGGGAAGTGACCTTGGGTCAAGCATTAAGTCAACCCGAAGCAGTCCTGAGGCAGAGATTCTGATTAGCCACAGACAACTCTCAGAGGGCCCATCTCCTTTGAGTTCCTCATTGGCAGAACCCAGTAGGAAGTGAAGAGGTCCAAGAGCCCATGGACATGATCTGTGGGTTGTGCCTCCCAGGGCAGGTCTCAGAGTGGAGAGGGGAGGGCCTGGCTGGAGGGGTGAAAGAAAGACACCCAGCCCACTATCTAACTGTTTTCCTTCTGTGGAATTTTTCAAAATAGGTTCTTCACAAGGAAAAAAGGTGAGAGATTTAGCTTGTTTCTTTGAATTTACAACTTTAGTTTAGGAAACATAACTTTTTATTTTGTTAACTAACTTCATTCTCTAGGTTATGCTCAGTACCATACCAAAGCCACCCCTCTCAAATGGATTTTTCACAATCAGGTTTATACAAAATGTCAATATTAGAATCATAAAAAACAAACCAAAAACAAATAGGTGTGCGATTGTTCAGCAGAGATTTCTGAAAATAAAGTGACAGAAACTCAAACAGATGTAATTACTCCTGAGGTAGGACAGTGTAATCAGTTATTTTCAGTAAGATTCAGTTGAATCCTTGTGACGTCTAAGGTGTGAAAACACAACTCTTTTAGCAACTCTGTGGGTAAAACACTATCTTCGGTCACAGTTATGGCTGACCAAACTGACCCATGTTCCTTCTCCATGCAAGAACAGATGCTTATTATCTACTTATCAAAGGATCAAAAGATTATAGAACAAAGAGAAACTGCCTTTTTTGTTGTTGTTGTCTTTGTTTCTTTCCAGCTCCATCTCAAAATGTTGAGGCCACTATGGCCTTGATCGGCCATGCTGCCTACTGTTTGCCTCCAGGGTCCCAGAGCTTTCTACTGCTGCTCAGTACTTTGGGACTTTAAGGAATCATTGAAGTGGTAGAGTATATGTGTGGTTGGCCAACAGTGATGGAAATGGTTTTCAAGGTGTAGGACAGCAAAAATCCTGTGCCCTGGTAATATAGTCAGCTTGGAAGTGTTCCCACTGCCAAATCCATGAGGGACCCCTGGCCACACTGGGATGCCTGGAGCAGTTCGTCCTGGCAGTAACAACCTTCATCCCATGTTTGGTATTATGGGAGAACTGAGTCCTGGATTTCAGGTAGGCAAATAGCTTAACCTCTTACACGTATTTGATTTTAGTGGACTTTTGTGAGCATTACTTAGCACAGTTCTGGTTTGCTTGAAGAACCACTTACCTTTTTAGCCAAAATCCTCAGTAGCCATTTTTACTCCTTTGTCAACTGCAGCTTTTGTGCTAATGATGATGTCAGCCCTCCTTGGCACTGAATGAAGAAAATTATAATGTCGTTACATCTTATGGATATTACCTAATGCAAAAATATGCAAACAGCTTTGTATCTGGATGAAGATTCCATCCAAACAGTAGAGAAAGGAATGAATTTTAAAGTTCTTTGTGTATTGAGGGTTTGGCCTTGTTTGTTTTGTTGTTGTTTTTGTAATTATATGCCTCAAGTGGGTAGTAAGAAACCTGGATAATGAAAATATAATAGAGAATTTCAAGTTCAAATATTTGTTAAGGATCTACTAAGTGCCCAGCACGGTTCTAGGTATTGACCTAGCTATTGACCTAGGTATTGACCTATAATGATAGAATATGATGTCTGCCTTGGCCTCTAGAAGCTCATGGTCTATAGGAGAGTACATTAAAACTTAGGAGCACAAGGGGTATATAGTAGGGAGTATTTATTTATTTACTTACTTAACTTTAAAATTTTTAAATTTAAATTCAGTTATTTAACATATAGTGTATTTTTAATTCCAGGGACAGAATTTAGTGATCCATATGATGTAACACCCAGTGCTCATCATATCATGTGCCCTCCTTAATGCCCTTCACCCAGTTACCCCATCCCCTATCCACTTCCCCTCCAGTAACCCTCAGTTTGTTCCCTATAGTTAATAGTCTCTTACAGTTTGCCTCCCTCTCTGTTTTTTTTCTTAAAGATTTAATTTATTTATTTGACAGACAGAGATCACAAGTAGGCAGAGAGGCAGCAGAGACAGAGGAGGAAGCAGGCTCCCTGCTGAGCAGAGAGCCCGATGTGGGTTGATCCCAGGACCCTGGGATCATGACCTGAGCGGAAGGCAGAGGCTTTAACCCACTGAGCCACCCAGGCGCCCCTCCCTCTCTGTTTTTATCTTATTTTATTTTTCCTTCCCTTCCTTTTGTTCATCTGTTTTGTTTCTTAAATTCCACATGTGAGTGAAATCATATGGTATTTCTCTTTCTCTGACCGACTTATCTCTCTTGGCCAGATACCCTCTAGTTCTGTCCACATCATTGTAGATGGCAAGATTTCATTTTCTCTGATGGCTGAGTAATATTCCATTGTGTATATGTATCACACCTTCTTTATTCATTCATCTATCAGTGGACATCTGGGCACTTCCCATAGTTTGGCTATTGTGGACATTACTGCTTAAACACTGGGGTGCAGGTGCTCCTTTGAATCAGTATTTTTGATCAATTTGATAATTACCTAGTAGTGAATTTGTTAGGTTCTAGGGTAGATCTATTTTTAACTTTCTGAGGAACCTCCATACTGTTTCCACCAGCTTGCATTCTCACCAACACTGTAAGAGGGTTCCCTTTTCCCCACCATCCTCACCAACATCTGTTGTTTCCTGACTTGCTAATTTTAGCTATTCTGACCCATGTGAGGTAGTATCTCACTGTGATTTTGATTTGTATTTCAGAAGGGACTATTCAGCTGCTAGAGGGAGAAGTAGTAACAGGGAAGAGGTGACATCTGAGCTGGGCTTTAAAGGACAAATTCTAAGCAGAGGGAAAAACTGGGCAAGGGCATGGGATGTGAAAAGTAGCATGGTGGGTTTGAACAGGCATGGTAGGGATGTGTCTGCAGGTGGAATAGAGCCTTACGGATGGCCTGGTGCTAGGGGCTTGGATTTTATCCCGTGAACAGCGGGGAGCTATTGCAGGACCTCAAACCAGACAGGGACATGGTCAGATTAGCATTTCAGAACCAGCAGCCTCATGTGGGTACAAGGGATGAACTAAATGTGTATTGGAGCTTAGCATATATGAAATAGCTTTCTAATTTGCTCTCAGTTCAATTAACAGTGAAATTAATTGTTTATCAGAGTCCTGTCAGGAGTCAGAAATTGCATCAGTTGATTTTT